>CM022301.1:115254747-115276850 GCA_011799875.1 Thinopyrum elongatum | reverse complement strand
TCCGGGCGGTTGAGCGTCGTGCAGGCTGCGAGGGCGAGGCGGCGCGGTCGTCGCACGGCGAGGGCACGGGGTCGTTCCCGTGATCCCGATCTGGATCGGGAGGGGTGGGGGCTGACGAGGGGGAGTGGGGGGGGGGGGGGAGTGGTGTGCCGGTTAGGGTTTCGGGGTCAGGGGATAAGGGGAGAGGTGGGGTGGGCTGATGGGCCAGTGGGCGGGTGGAGGCCAGCTGGGCCACGGCCCAGTTGGGAGGGGCTCTCTCCTTTATCCTTTTCTGTTTCTTTTTCCTTTTCTTTTTCCTTTCAATCTAGTAAATAGCTAGGCCTCAAAATGGTTTTTGTAAAAAGTGTGACCTATTTCATAAATACCAGTGCATTATCCTTAACACCTAAAATTAGTTTGGACAAAACATAATTCCATATTTATTCAGATTTAATAAATGGTTATTAAATATTATCTTTATCCACTGTTGAGGTTGTTCGAGTCACTTATCCAATTCCATGATGTTGGTTTCAATTTTAGAATAGCCTCTGGAATATTTGTTACTTATCTGACATTTTAGTTTCTATGTTGGACAACTTTTATATCCCACTTTCATTTAATTTGAATTTGACTTAGGAGTTGAAATGCATATGATGCTAATGATGATTATGCACTATAATCATGATGACATGGCCTCATCAAAAGGGTGATCACTGTAGCTTATACAGGGGGTGTTACAAATCTCCTCCACTACAAGAAATCTCGTCCCGAGATTTAGGAGGTAGAAAGAACAAAGCGGGGTATTCATCGCGAAGACGATCCTCGCGTTCCCAAGTGGCTTCATCCTCAGAATGGTTGACCACTGAACCTTGAGGAACTTGATAACCTTCTGGCGGTGTGCGACGCTCGGCTTGACGAGAATGCGGACCGGATGCTCTTTATAAGAGAGGTCTTGTTGCATTCAAGCAATTCGTGATCTACTGCGGTAGGGTCTTTGAAGCAGCGGCGGAGTTGTGATACTGGAACACATCGTGAACCTGAGAAAGGTTCGGTGGAAGTTCCAACGATATGCCACTCTACCACGCCTTTCAAGAACAGTGAAAGGACCAATATAGCGAGGAGCTAGCTTGCCCTTGATCCCAAATCGGTGTGTACCTTTCATCGGTGTGACTCGAAGATAAGCCTTTTCGCCAGGTTGATAGACCATATCTTTGTGTTTGCGGTCATACTGACTCTTTTGACGTGACTGAGCAGTCTTCAAATCTCGCGGACAACGCGAACTTGATCTTCGGCAAGTTGGATAATATCCTGACCGAAGAGTGGACGTTCCCCAGTTTTCCAATTCAGAGGGGTTCGGCACTTCGTCCGTACAATACTTCGAAGGGGGCATCTTCAGACTGGCTTGATAGCTGTTATTGTAAGAGAATTCGGCATATGGGAGAGATTCTTCCCATTTCCTTCCGAAGGATATGAACAAGCTCGAAGCATGTCTTCGAGAACTTGGTTGACTCGTTCAACTTGTCCTTGAGACTGAGGGTGAAAAGCGGTGCTGAAGGACAGATGAGTTCCCATAGCTTCTTGGAAACTTGCCCAGAATCTTGAAGTGAATAAGCTGCCACGGTCTGAACTGATAACCAGTGGAATACCTGTGAAGTGAAACAATTCTGGACATGTAGAGAGTTGCGAGCTGACTAGCAGTGATCGTCTCTTTGACGGCTAGAAAATGTGCACTTTGGAAAGTCGGTCAATGACGACAAGAAGCTCATTACCTTTCTGTGATTTGGGAAACCCAGTGATAAAGTCCTTTCAACATGGTCCCATTCCATTCAGGAACAATTGGTTGCAGAGTTCCGGCGGGCCTTTGATGTCTGCTTTGACGCGACGGCAAACATCACATTCAGCAACAGCGGCAATGTCTTGCTTCATGTTTGACCCAGAATCTTTGACGGATGTCTTGGTACATCTGGTACTGCCGGGATGAATAGACAACGAAGTGTCGTGAGCTTCTTGCATGACCTCCTGAGTCATACCCAGGTTACCTTTAGAGGGCCACTAACACTTTTAAAGAACAAGGTCCAGTATCATCAATGTGAAGACGAAGGCCTTCCTTCGCGGATAGCGCTATCTTGTGGCTTAGAGTCATAACCCTGCAGCGTCTTGATGCTGTCCCGATCTGGTTAGCAACGGTAGAGAACCCTAGAAACAGTGAGTCATTTGTAGACCTTCGAGGGGAGATGCTAGATGGAATTAGCTAACAGAAGCGAGAGGTTTGGACGTATGCTGTAAAAGTGAAAAGAGGCATGGAGTGTGGAGGAAGGGGAACGGTATGTTGATAAAACGAAGGTTGAACTTGTGAAACTGGAGGTGACTGCAATAAGACTTGCGGCTCAAGGCATCGGCCATTACATTAGCCTTGCCAGGGGTATAAAAATACCCAAGTTAAAATCCGCTACGGTCTCCATCCATCTCTGTTGACGGAGGTTCAGGTCTGGCTGAGTGAACAGATACTTCGACTTTGATGATCGGTGTAGATCTCGCAACGATTACCGAGAAGGTAATGTCGCCACTGTTTAGTGCATGGATGACGGCAGCAAGCTCGAGGTCATGTACTGGTAATTCTCTTCGTGCGGACGCCATTGACGCGAAGCATAAGCAATTACTCTGCGGTCTTGCATTAGGACACGCCTAATCCGACGGGATGCATCACAATAGATGACAAAATCCTTCTGGGAATCAGGAGGGCAACACTGGGGCAGAAGTCAGCTTGTCTTTGAGCGTCTGGAAACTTCTGACACTTTTCCGTCCAATCGAACTGACGCCTTTATGAAGCAGGTTAGTCAGGGGCTTGGCGATCTGGGAGAAGTTCTCGACAAATCGACGGCAACAGCTGGCGAGTCCGAGAAAACTTCGAACTTGCTTGACGTTCTTTGGAGGAGCCCAATCAAGAATAGCCTGAACTCGCTCGGGGTTGACGGCATACCATCCTTGGAGATGACATGCCCAAGGTATGTTACTTCGGAAGCCAGAATTCACACTGGAAAACTTAGCATATAGTTGATGCTCTCGAAGTTTTTCCAGAACAAGTCGAGATGTTCAGCATGTTCCTCTTTGTTCTTGGAGTATACTAGGATATCATCCAGGTAAACCACGACGAACTTGTCAAGGTATTCCATGAATATATAATTCATCAGGCGGGAGATGTGGCGGGAGCATTGGTTAAGCCATGACATGACAGTGTACTCGTATGAGCCATATCGAGTACGAAGGCGGTTCTTTGGGATATCCTCTTCACGAACACGGATCTGGTGGTACCCAACCTTAAGTCGAGTTTGAGAACACTGATGAACCCCCAGTTGATCATACAGATCGTTTATCCGAGGAAGGGGATATTTGTTCTGGATGGTTGCTTGGTTGATAGGACGGTAATCTTGGACCAATCGGTTTGATCCATCCTTCTTCCTGACAAAGAGAGAAGGTGCTCCCCAAGCAGAGGAACTGGGCGAATGAAACCCTTACGAAGTGAAGCGTCGATTTCCTCCTTAAGTTCAAGGAGTTCATGCGGCGGCATCTTGTAGGGTCGCTTGGCGATAGGAGTGGTGCCGTGGTTTCAAGTCGATGACAAATTCGACACTCGAGCAGGGGGTATCCCTGGGAGTTCTTCTGGGAAAACACTTGGAATTCGCGAACACTGGAAGTTCTCGATGCCTTCAAGTGGTGATGCGTTTAACGCATTCAAGGCATAAAGCCTCGCCTCGGCATTTTGGATGATTGAGCCCTGGTGCTTATTATTTCATCAGAAGGGTGTAAAGATGGACGATCTTCGTGGCGCAAACTATAGAAGCAGTATGCGCTTTCAACCAATCCATTCCGAGAATGAGGTCGATACTACAAGACTTATTATAAGGGGAGGCATGAAACTCCAGCCCTTCAATTTCAACGGTGACGTCGTTGCTACCCATGGAGGTTTGACATTGACTTGACGCGCGCGGGGTGTGTATTACTATTGCAGTGTTCATGACCTCACATTTAATGTCGTGTTTGTATGCAAATTCTTCGGACATGAATGAATGCGATGCTCCCAATCAAATAAAACAGAAGCTGGTACTGAATTAACAAGGAGAGTACCATCACGGTGGCAGGCTGGTCCTGAGCTTCATTGAAATCGGTGTGTTGGCCTGAATACGCCCATAGACTTGGCATTGTTGTTGCGGAGCTGATTGTTCTACGGCCAGTTGCAGGAAGTGCCGTTGGTTCTGGTTCTGAATGCAGTTCCTGGAAAAATGACCTGGCTGCCCACACTTGTAGCACAGACTATCATTGGGATTGGGAGCAGGACTCGGGGTGGTGGAGCTGGAAGTCCTGGCTGCCTAGGTGGTGGAGGCAGACGCGGTGCAGTATAGGCCTGTCTTGGAGCAGGTGCAGCTGGACGGTACACCTGTTTGGAATCCAGATCCACCTTCTGTGCAGCTGGCTCGAAGATGAACCGGTGTCACGGTTGCGCCTAAGAGATCCCTGGTGTGCCTGCAGACCAGTCTCGACCTGGATAGCCTTGTTCACCAAGATGGAGATTATCAATTCATGCACAGGAGCGCTAGCTTGATGTCAGCTTGAAGTCCTTCGCGAAACCTTTCCTGACGGCGAGCATCAGTGGGAATGTCTTCTTCAGCATAGCGGGATAATTCCAGAAACTCCCGCTGATAAGCTTCCACTGTCTTGTTGCCCTGGGTGAGGTTGCGGAACTCTTTGCTTCTTCCGGTCCATGATTCTGAGGAATGAACGGGCACGGAAGGCAGCTTGGAAATCCGGCCAAGTGATGACTGTGCCAGCTGGTTGAGTGCGCCTGTGGCTGTCCCACCATTGAGCAGCGGGGCCCTTGAGAAAGAAGGAGGCGAAGGTGACATAGTTTGCAGGGCAACGCCACCAGATTCCAACTCTAGGTGATGTCGCGAAGCCAGTCATCCGCATCCAGGGGCTGATTTGACCGCGGTAGACGGTTGGGTTGAGGCGCATAAAGTCCTGCAGGTCCCTGGCCTGGATACTGGTTCATATTGGGACGAGGAAACTGATCCATGATCCCTTGCATGAACTGACTTTGCGTTCAAATTGCTCATCATTCCCACATATAGTTCGGCGGTGGTGGATCGTTGCACCACGCCACGACCACACCAGCGGGTCTACCATCCTGCTAAATTACAACAGGGGGTAGTTAGTAAAAGCAAGCGCGAGTGCTTAGCGACAAGCATGATGTAACTCGAAAATAGTTAAGCAGTGCATCAAATACATAAAAGTAGTCAATTAAGACATACATATCCTTACACAAAGTCAGGTACATGCGGACACATAACGGCGCAATTTTCATAAACTGGACTGCTAGGCGGTCGCCAGGCACGCGGTAAGAAGTACACAACGAGACATAGCAAGGCTACAAACGTCGGGGAAAAACTGGTGGGCGAGGAATCTGCAAGTGACAACACAAGTGTGCCCTCGATAAAAGGGATCCTGTAAGCAGAACCTGGCCCACATCTTCGAAGCAGGGGGGAAATTTTCAGAACTCCGTGGATGTGATCACGAGACCCTAAGTGTTCGGCGTTGTAAAATTCATTTAACCCGAGTAGAGGAGAGATCAGAGTCCCAGAGTATAGACGAGGAATAAAATATCCTAATACCACCCAGTTGGCGATGTGGCCCCGTAAGCCACACAGCCAAGTTAGTAAAACGGTTTTCTTTGTCTAGACTCACCTTCGGCCAGGTAATTGGAAGGGGGATTCCTCAGGCAGTCGGCTCTGATACCAACTGTGACGCCCCCGTTTCAATCGTACACTAATCATGCACGCAAACGTGTACGATCAAGATCAGGGACTCACGGGAAGATATCACAACACAACTCTAAAACATAAAAGTCATACAAGCATCAAATACAAGCCAGGGCCACGAGGGCTCGAATACAATGCTCGATCATAGACGAGTCAGCGGAAGCAACAATATCTGAGTACAGACATAGGTTAACAAGGTGCCATAAGATGGCTAGCACAAACAGGATACAACAGATCGAACAGGGCGCAGGCCTCCTGCCTGGGATCCTCCTAACTACTCCTGGTCGTCGGCGTCCTGACGTAGTAGTAGGCTCCGCCCTGGTGGTAGTAGTCGTCGAAGGTGGCGTCTGGCTCCTGGGCTCCAGCATCTGGTTGCGACAACCAGCAAGAAGGGAAAGGGGGAAAGGAGGGAAAGCAACCGTGATGTACTCATCCAAAGTACTCGCAAGCAAGGATCTATACTACATATGCATGGTATATGTGTAAGAGGCATATCGGTGGACTGAACTGCAGAATGCTAGAATAAGAGGGGATAGCTAGTCCTGTCGAAGACTACGCTTTCTGGCAGCCTCATCTTGAAGCAATAGAAGAATATAGTTGGAAGTTAACCAAGCACAACGTATAGCATAATCCTACCCGTCGATCCTCTCGTCGCCACCATGCGAGAGAGCGACCACCGGTTTATACTGTCACTTGTAGGTGTGTGTTTATTAAGTATCCATTTCTAGTTGTCATGAGTTCGGAATACAACTCCGGGTCGTCCTTTTACCGAGGACCGGCTATTCGAATAGATAACTTCCCTGCAGGGGTGCACCCACATATTCCCCAACACGCTCGATCCCCTTTGGCCGGACACACTTTCCTGGTCATGCCCGCCCTCGGAAGATCCACATGTCGCAGCCCCACCTAGGCTCAACAGAGAGGTCAGCACTCCGGACTAATCCTAGGCACCTGGGGTCTGGGCCCATCGCCCAGTGCGCTCCTGCACGTTGCGTACGCGGCCGCGAGCAACCTAGCAACCCACACGATCACCGGTTACGTTTATCGCGGTCCAACACGGCGCGCGCCGCTCAGTCGCTGACGTCAAGAAGGCTTCAGCTGATACCACGACGCCGGGATACCCATAACTACCTCCCGCGTAGTTGGTTAGTGCGTATAGGCCAGTGGCCAGACTCAGATCAAATATCCAATCTCGTTAAACGTGTTTTATGAGATCACCCGCGATGACGACCAGGGCCAGGCCCACCTCTCTCCTAGGTGGTCACAACCTGCCCTGCCGCTCCAACAACAAAGAGTCACTTAGGGGCCGTCGAGAAGGCCATCCTTTCAGCCCCCATTCGTGAATCACCTGCGGGTGCTCCCACGAGCCGACCCGACTTTAGTATCCATCTGATGTCACATGTAATAAGTAGTATACATATCCGCAATCGCCACCCGTGGCGAGCACGGCCCAATAATGTAGCATAGCAGACAGACGAGAATGTAGGGCCACTGATGACAAACTAGCATCCTACACTAGGCATTTAGGATTGCGGTAGTATATCAACAACAGTAGCAACAATGACAGGCTATGCATCAGAATAGGATTAACGGAAAGCAGTAACAGGTCTACACTATCTAATGCAGCAGTATAGAGAAGAATAGGCGATATCTGGTGATCAAGGGGGGGCTTGCCTGGTTGCTCTGGCAAGTAGGGGTCGTCAACAACGTAGTCGGTCGGGGCACCAGCAGCTGCGTCGTCTCGTATCTACCGAAGAAAGAGGGGGAGAAACAGTAACACCACGCAATGATGCAACAGGATGCAGGACATGTCTAAACGCAGGGCCAGGTGATATACAGCCTAACTAAGCGATTTAGTTAATTTAGGAATTTATTCGGATTTATTAATTAGGGTTGGACACTAGTCATTTATCGAAATCGGTCTAATTGTTCAACGTTCTCATATTTTGCGGGCGTCTGACGGGAATACAGAGGGCGTATCCGGGTTCGTATCGTCGTTCTGAGCAAGTTTCATGTATAAAATATTTTCATCTCGGAGTTACGTTTTATTTAATACATTTTCTAAAGTTTTTATTAATTTCTGAAATTTAATTAATTATTTAATTCAACATTATCCGAAACAGTGCTGATGATGACATCAGCATGACCTCATGCTGATGTCAGCGTTAATTAAGTTAATTACTAATTACTGTTTATTAACACTAATTAGTTAATTAGATTAACCTAATCAGATTAATTAACTAATATTAACTATTAATTATAATTATTTTAATTATTTTAATTATTTATTTTTTTATTTCTTTTCTTTCTTTTTTTTAAAACGTTTTTAGGGCGTGGGCCCCATTCGTCAGCGTCACAGGGGGGTTTTCGGGCCTCCAACTGGCAGTGGCCCAGGCAGGCGCGGCGACAGGCACGGCGCAGCACGCTTGTCGCGCCGCAGTCAGGCCGCGGGGCCGGACGGGGCGCGGGCGGCGGCGGGGCGAGGCCGGAGGGGGCGTGGGACGCGCGGCGTTGGCCGGAGCGCCGGGCGGTGTCGCGCGAGTGCATCGCGAGAGGGGGGGGTCCCCGCTGTGCGCCGGGTCGATCGCGTGCGAACGGCCAGGCGAGCAGCCACTGGGATGCCGCCGCGGGCGCGTGACGCGCGCAAGCGCGCCATGCGCGGGACGCGGATGGCATGCCGCGCGCGGAACGGCGCAGGCGCGCGCCTCGAGCAGCGGCGAGGAAGGCGGTGCGTGATGAGCGGCGTCGGGCGCGCGCAGCGCGAGGCTCTGCGGAGGCGGGAGCGGGCGCAGGGAGAGGAAGGGAGCGAGGCTCACGCGGGGAAAGCGGGATCGTGGCAAGCGGTGGTGTCGGGTGTGGTCGGAGACGATGGCGTCGACGTAGACGAGGCATTCCGGCGAGGGAGCGCTCCGGGGTGGCGTCGTGCGGCGAGGGCGATGCGGCGCGGTCGTCGCAGCGAGCGAGGGCTACGGGGTCGTTCCCGCGATCCCGATCTGGATCGAGGTGGGGGGCTGACGAGGGGGAGTGGGGGGGGAGTGGGAGTGGTGGCCGGTTAGGGTTTCGGGGTCCAGGGGATAAGGGGAGAGTGGGGGTGGCCTGATGGGCCTGGGCTGGTGGAGGCCAGCTGGGCCACGGCCCAGTTGGGAGGGGCTCTCTCCTTATCCTTTTCTGTTTCTTTTTCCTTTTCTTTCTTTATTCTCCTTTCTCAATCTAGTAAATAGCTAGGCCTCAAAATGGTTTTTGTAAAAGGTGTGACCTATTTCATAAAATACCAGTGCATTATTCTTAACACCTAAAATTAATTTGGACAAAACATAATTCCATATTTATTTCAGATTTAATAAATGGTTATTAAATATTATCTTTATCCACTGTTTGAGGTTGTTCGAGTCACTTATCCAATTCCAATGATGTTGGTTTCAATTTTAGAATAGCCTCGGAATATTGTTACTTATCTGACATTTAGTTTCTCATGTTGGACAACTTTTATATCCACTTTCATTTAAATTTGAATTTGACTTAGGAGTTGAAATGCAATATGATGCTAATGATGATTATGCACTATTAATCATGATGACATGGCCTCATCCAAAAGGGTGATCACTGTAGCTTAATACAGGGGTGTTACATTTATTTCTTTCATTCAGGATCTATTATGTGGGCTGCGATGGCCAAACATTCGTCCGACGGTGCGCAGAGGGTAAAATCCTACTCAGTTACTCACCATATTTTTCATTATGTTGTATCAGATGTAGCTAGTGACATTCACTTAGCAGTTTTAATTGTAAACTATGGGGAAATTCCTATCGTCTTCCCAGGCAGTTCCCACCGAAGGGAACCCTTCTCTACGGCCACAAGTTCCATTCAAACGCCACTCTGGGCTACACAGAAAACTACAACCGCAGATGTTTCTCCTATAGGATCCCTAGCATAAGACTCGTCCCTAAATTCATAAATAAAAACCAAGTGAAACCAAGAAACTACATCATTTCCACAACATATTTACATATGGCTTTCCCGTCGGGAGGCCCCGAAGGATTACCACAACTAAGGAAAATTACCTTCTAACACCTTCTGGAGCCTTACAATGGCCTGGATATGGTGGCTCTTATTGCAGGATAAAACTACTACTACTACTACTGAGCAACGAGCTTGCTAGCTGGTCGCAGCTCTTTGCTCTATCGTGTGCTCTTCTCCGTCTGGTGTTGTTGTGTCCCTCTTCGCAGCAACTGTCTCCTTTTATAGGCGAGAGAGCACTCTCTGGATGGCTTCCGGAGAATGCACCTCTTATTTTATTTGTAGTAGGGATGTAAGCTGTCCCTCTAGGCGATGGATAAGAGCGAAGAGATGCCCCGACACACTTCATCTTCAGAATTATCAAATCTTTGCTTTGTTCACGTGGGCATTGTCTCTCCGCGGATAATTGCTGGCCTCTTTGACCAGTCTTTGCTCTTCGCAGTACAGGTCCCTTCATGTCGATTAGCCTTCAGTGCACCTTCTGCCTTCAAGAATCCTGTGTCCAGTGTATGTGTACATACATGCCAAGGCTGCTTAATTTTCAACATTGCTTATTCATTATTTTTAATTAAATTTAACTTGCTTATTTATTCAACATTGCTATTCTTTTTTTACAGGGGGTCTTCCCTACCCTATGATTGATAATACCTTATCAATTTTTAAAATATCTAATTTTTGGAAGTTTCTATCAATTATTCGGGCGACAATATAGGGAAAATAAAGTTTTTCTTATAAGTATAGATGTAATTTTGATTGATTAAATAGTTGATTAGGTGGAAGTGATATACAGGTATGCTTTTTATCTGAATAGTATTATACTGTTCACTAGGTAAGGCACTATTCACAATAGTGCTCTACATTCTATACACTATTTGGAAAAGTATTTTACTATTCACTGACAATATTAATTCCACTTTCAATTATTTGCATGTTCTAACTTGTTTATGTTCTTTGATTCCGGATCTATTATGGGCTGGCGAGGCCAACAATTCGTCCGACGGTGTGCGTAGAGGTGTAAAATCCACTCATACCCGCCATATTTTTCATTATGTTGTATCAGATGTAGCTAGTGACATTCACTAGCTGTTTTAATTGTAAATTTATGGGGTTAAATTCCTATCGTCTTCCCAGCAGTTCCACCCGAAGGGAACACTTCTCTACGGCCACAAGGTCATCATTCAAACGCACTCTGGGCTACAACAGAGAACTACACACGCAGAGGTTTCTCCTAAGGATCCCTAGCATAAGAACTCGTCCCATAAATTCATAAATAAAAAAACCAGTGAACCCAGAAAACTACATCATTTCACAACAATTTACATCATGCTTTCCCTTCTGGAGGCCCCGAAGGGATTACACCAACTAAGGAAAATTACCTTCTAACTACCTTCTGAGCCTTACAAGCTCTGGATTGGTGGCTCTTATTGCAGGATAAAACACTACACTACTACTCACTGAGCAGACGCTTGCTAGCTGCTGGGTCGCGCTCCTTGCTCTACGTGTTCTTCTCCGTCTGGTGTTGTTCTGTCCCTCTTTGCGCAACTGTCCTCCTTTAATAGGCGAGAGAGCAGCTCTGTGATGCTTCCGGGAGAATGCACCTCTTATTTTATTTGTAGTAGGGAGCTGCGTGTCCCTCTAGAGCGATGGATAAGAGCAAGAGATATTGCCCCGCCACAACTTCAATCTTCAGGAATCTATCAAATCTTTGCTGTTGTTCACGTGGGCATTGTCTCTCCGCGGATATTGGCTGTCTGTGTACCAGTCTTTGCTCTTCGGCCAAAAGTCCTTCATCGATTAGCCTCAGGGCACCTTCTGCGTTCAAGAATCCGTTGTGCCAGTGTATCGTAAATACATGCCAGGCTGCTTAATTTCAACATTGCTTATTTATTTTTTTTAATTTAATTTAACTTGCAATTATTCACCATTGCTATTCATTTTTATTTTATTTTTGTGTTATTTATTTATTTTTTTATTTTATATATTTTTATTTTTTTTTTTACAGTGGGTCTTCCTGCCCATATGATTGATATACCTTATCAATTTTTAAAAATATCTAATTTTGGAATTTTCTATCAATATTCGGGTAATAGGTTCACTCCGCCCCGAATAATTGATACAAGTTCCATATATGCCAATTTGGGCGTTATATCAGGCGCTGCCCATGCCCTTGCTATGGTCCATTTGATCATCATCATCGTTTACATATTGAAATCATTAGTTTTGATCGTAGTTCTTTCTTATATTTCTTCAAATTTTTGGTTCCATTGTAGCCTTAATTCTTTTAATATTCTTCTTCCAATTCTTTCTTTATTATTTTTGAAATTTTCAAATCTTTTTTTCATTTCTTGTCTAGTGTATTCACTGTCTAAAGGTTCAAGCCCCCGTTAGAGGCATTCTTGAATGTCTTCGAGCAGACCTAGCAACCCACACGATCACGGCGGTTACGTTATCGCGGTCCAACACGGCGCGCGCCGCTCAGTCGCTGACGTCAAGAAGGCTTCAGCTGATACCACGACGCCGGGATACCCATAACTACTCCCGCGTAGTTGGTTAGTGCGTATAGGCCAGTGGCCAGACTCAGATCAAATATCCAATCTCGTTAAACGTGTTATTATGAGATCACCGCGGACGACGACCAGGGCCAGGCCCACCTCCCTCCTAGGTGGTCACAACCTGCCCTGCCGCTCCACAACAAAGAGTCACTTAGGGGGCCGTCGAGGAGGCCAATCCTTTCAGCCCCCATTCGTGAATCACCTGCGGGTGCTCCTCGAGCCGACCCGACTTTAGTACCCATCTGATGTCACATGTAATAAGTAGTATACATATCCGCAATCGCCACCCGTGGCGAGCACGGCCCAATAATGTAGCATAGCAGACAGACGAGAATGTAGGGCCACTGATGACAAACTAGCATCCTACACTAGGCATTTAGGATTGCAGGTAAGGTATCAACAACAGTAGCAACAATGACAGGCTATGCAGCAGAATAGGATTAACCGAAAGCAGTAACAGGCAACACTACTCTAATGCAAGCAGTATAGAGAAGAATAGGCGATATCTGGTGATCAAGGGGGGGGGGCTTGCCTGGTTGCTCTGGCAAGTAGGGGTCGTCAACAACGTAGTCGGTCGGGGCACCAGCAGCTGCGTTGGTCTCGTAGTCTACCGAAGAGAAGAGGGGGAAGAAACAGTAAACACACGGCAATGATGCAACAGGGATGCAGGACATGTCTAAACGCAGGGCCAGGGTGATATACAGCCTAACTAAGCGATTTAGTTAATTTAGGAATTTATTCGGATTTATTTAATTAGGGTTGGACACTATTCATTTACCGAAATCGGTCTAATTGTTCAACGTTCTCATAGTTGCGGGCGTCTGACGGGAATACAAAGGGCGTATCCGGGTTCGTATCGTCGTTCTGAGCAAGTTTCATGTATAAAATATTTTCATCGGAGTTAAGGTTTATTTAATACGATTTTCTAAAGTTTTTATTAATTTCTGAAATTTAATTAATTATTTAATTCAACATTATCCGAAACAGTGCTGATGATGACATCAGCCTGACCTCATGCTGATGTCAGCGGTTAATTAAGTTAATTACTAATTACTGTTTAATTAACACTAATTAGTTAATTAGATTAACCTAATCAGGATTAATTAACTAATTAATTTATCTAATTAATTAATTATTTATTTTTATTTTGCTTTTATTTTATTTTCTATATTATTTTTCTTTTTCTTTTTTTTTCTTTTTTTTTGTTCGGGGCCGTGGGCCCGTTTGGCAGTGGCACAGGGGGGTTCGGCCCCACGGGCCAGTGGCACAGGGGGGGTGGCGGGGCCCATCGGGCAGTGGCCCAGGCCACGGGCGCGGGCGACGGGCGCGGCGCGCAGCGCGCGTGTGCGCGGCCGCGGTCGGGCACGCGCGGGGGCCGGACGGGTCGGCGCGGTGTGCGCGGCGAGGGCGCGCGGTGAGCGTGGATGCGGGGCGGCGCGCGTGCGCGTGCACGGGGCAGGGGAGGGGGAGGCCTGGGGCCTCACCGAGATTTGCAGGGACGGGGCAGCGGGCTCGAGCTCGTGGAGGGGGGGCTTCCTCAAGGTTCAGTGGTCAAACCATTTTGAGGATGAAGCCACTTGGGAACGCGAGGATCGTCTTCGCGATGAATACCCCGCTTTGTCTTTCTACCTCCTAAATCTCGGGACGAGATTTCTTGTAGTGGAGGAGATTGTAAACACCCCCTGTATTAAGCTACAGTGATCACCCTTTTGATGAGGCCATGTCATCATGATTAATAGTGCATAATCATCATTAGCATCATATTGCATTTCAACTCCTAAGTCAAATTCAAATTTAAATGAAAGTGGGATATAAAAGTTGATCCACATAGAAACTAAAATGTCAGATAAGTACAAATATTCCAGAGGCTATTCTAAAATTGAAACCAACATCATTGGAATTGGATAAGTGACTCGAACAACCTCAAACAGTGGATAAAGATAATATTTAATAACCTATTAAATCTGAAAAAAAATGGAATTATGTTTTGTCCAAACTAATTTTAGGTGTTAAGGAATAATGCACTGGTATTTATGAAATAGGTCACACTTTTTACAAAAACCATTTTGAGGCCTAGCTATTTACTAGATTGAGAAAGGAGAATAAAGAAAAGGAAAAAGAAACAGAAAAGGATAAAGGAGA
This sequence comes from Thinopyrum elongatum, assembly GCA_011799875.1. NCBI lineage: Eukaryota > Viridiplantae > Streptophyta > Magnoliopsida > Poales > Poaceae > Thinopyrum > Thinopyrum elongatum. The sequence continues at coordinate 115,262,347 of CM022301.1, read as the reverse complement.
GAGCCCCTCCCAACTGGGCCGTGGCCCAGCTGGCCTCCACCAGCCCACTGGCCCATAGCCCACCCACTCTCCCTTATCCCCTGGACCCCGAAACCCTAACCGGCCACCATCCACTCCCCCCCCCCCCACTCCCCCTCGTCAGCCCCCACCTCCCGATCAGATCGGGATCACGGGAACGACCCCGTCGCCCTCGCTCGCTGCGCACGACCGCGCCGCCTCGCCCTCGCCGCACGACGCCACGCCCGGAGCGCTCCCTCGCCGGAATGCCTCGTCTACGTCGACGCCATCGTCTCGACACCACCCCGACAACCCTGCACGATCCCTGCTTCCCCCGCCCCCCCCCCTGAGCCTCGCTCCCTCCTCTCCCTGCGCCGCTCCCGCTCCCGCAAAGCCTCGCGCTGCGCGCGCCCCGACGCCGTCATCACGCCCGCCGCTCCCTCGCCGCCGTCCGCGCGCGTGGCCGTTCCGCGCCGCCATGCCATCCGCGTCCCGCGTCATGCCGCGCTTGCGCGCGTAACCGCCCCGCGCGGCCTCGCCAGTGCTCGCCTCGCCTCGCGTTCGCCGCGCTCGCCCGCGCGAACGCGGCCCCCCCCTTCGCGCTCCACGCGGGCCACCGCCCGCTGCCCTGCCACCGCGGTCCCACGCCCCCTCCGGCCTCGCCCCGCCCGCCCCGCGCCCGCGTCCCCCCCGCGCGTGCCGACTGCGGCCGCGCACACGGCGCTGCGCTCGCGTGCTCGCCCGCGCCCGTGCCCTGGGCCACTGCCCAGTGGGGCCCGAAAAACCCCTGTGACGCTGACGAATGGGGCCCACCCGCCTAAAAAACGTTTTAAAAAAAAGAAGAAATAAAAAAAAAAAATAATTAAAATAATTAATTAATTAATTAGTTAATTAATCCTGATTAGGTAATCTAATTAACTAATTAGTGTTAATTAAACAGTAATTAGTAATTAACTTAATTAAACCGCTGACATCAGCATGAGGTCATGCTGATGTCATCATCAGACTGTTTTCGGATAATGTTGAATTAAATAATTAATTAAATTTCAGAAATTAATAAAAACTTTAGAAAATCGTATTAAATAAACCGTAACTCCGATGAAAATATTTATACATGAAACTTGCTCAGAACGACGATACGAACGGATACGCCCTGTATTCCCGTCAGACGCCCGCAACTATGAGAACGTTGAACAATTAGACCGATTTCGATAAATGAATAGTGTCCAACCCTAATTAAATAAATCCGAATAAATTCCTAAATTAACTAAATCGCTTAGTTAGGCTGTATATCACCCTGCCCTGCGTTTAGACATGTCCTGCATCCCTGTTGCATCATTGCCGTGTGTTTACTGTTTCTCCCCCTCTTCTCTTCGGTAGACTACGAGACCGAGCAGCTGCTGGTGCCCCGACCGACTACGTTGTTGACGACCCCTACTTGCCAGAGCAACCAGGCAAGCCCCCCCCTTGATCACCAGATATCGCCTATTCTTCTCTATACTGCTTGCATTAGAGTAGTGTAGCCTGTTACGCTGCTTTCCGTTAATCCTATTCTGATGCATAGCCTGTCATTGTTGCTACTGTTTTGATACCTTACCTGCAATCCTAAATGCCTAGTGTAGGATGCTAGTTTGTCATCAGTGGCCCTACATTCTCGTCTGTTGCTATGCTACATTATTGGGCCGTGCTCGCCAGGGTGGCGATTGCGGATATGTATACTACTATTACATGTGACATCAGATGGATACTAAAGTCGGGTCGGCTCGTGGAGCACCCGCAGGTGATTACGAATGGGGGCTGAAAGGATTGGCCTTCTCGACGGCCCCCTAAGTGACTCTTGTTGTGGAGCGGCAGGGCAGGTTGTGACCACCTAGGAGAGAGGTGGACCTGGCCCTGGTGTCGTCCGCGGTGATCTCATATAACACGTTTAACGAGATTGGATATTTGATCTGAGTCTGGCCACTGGCCTATACGCACTAACCAACTACGCGGAGTGTTATGGGTATCCCGGCGTGTGGTATAAGCTGAAGCCTTCTTGACGTCAGCGACTGAGCGGCGCGCGCCGTGTTGGACCGCGATAACGTAACCGCCGTGATCGTGTGGGTTGCTAGGTCTGCTCGCGGCCGCGTACGCAAACGTGCAGGAGCGCACTGGGCGATGGGCCCAGACCCCAGAGTGCCTAGGATTAGTCCGGCGTGCTAACTCTCTGTTGAGCCTAGGTGGGGCTGCGACGTGTGGATCTTCCGAGGCGGGCATGACCCAGGAAAGTGTGTCCGGCCAAAGGGATCGAGCGTGTTGGGAATATGTGGTGCACCCCTGCAGGGAAGTTTATCTATTCGAATAGCCGTGTCCCTCGGTAAAAGGACGACCCGGAGTTGTATTCCGACCTCATGACAACTAGAAATGGATACTTAATAAAACACACCCTTACAAAGTGACAATTATAACCGGTGGTCGCTCTCTCGCATGGTGGCGACGAGAGGATCGAGGGTAGGATTATGCTATACGTTGTTGCTTGGTTAACTTCCAACTAATCTTTCTATTGCTTCAAGATGAAGGCTGCCAGAAGCGTAGTCTTCGACAGGACTAGCTATCCCCCTCTTATTCTGGCATTCTGCAGTTCAGTCCACCGATATTGCCTCTTTACACATATACATGCATATGTAGTAGATCCTTGCTTCGAGTACTTGGATGAGTACTCACGGTTGCTTTCCCCCTCCTTTCCCCCTTTCCCTTCTTGCTGGTTGTCGCAACCAGATGCTGGAGCCCAGGAGCCAGACGCCACCTTCGACGACTACTACCACCAGGGCGGAGCCTACTACTACGTCCAGGACGCCGACGACCAGGAGTAGTAGGAGGATCCCAGGCAGGAGGCCATGCGCCTGTTCGATCTGTTGTATCCCTGTTTGTGCTAGCCATCTTATGGCACCTTGTTTAACCTATGTCTTGTCTCAGATATTGTTGCTTCCGCTGACTCGTCTATGATCGAGCATTTGTATTCGAGCCCTCGTGGCCCCTGGCTTGTATTATGATGCTTGTATGACTTATTTATGTTTTAGAGTTGTGTTGTGATATCTTCCGTGAGTCCCTGATCTTGATCGTACACGTTTGCGTGCATGATTAGTGTACGATTGAAACGGGGGCGTCACAAAAACAAGTTAGAAACGTGCAAATAATTGAATTGAATTAAATATTGCAGTGAATAGTAAAAATACTTTTTCAAATAGTGTATTGAATAGTAGAGCACTATTGTGAATAGTGCCCTACCTAGTGAACAGTAAATACTATTCAAGATAAAAAGCATACCTGTATATCACTTCCACCTAATCACCTATGAATTAATCAAAATATAATCTAATACTTATTAAGAAAAACTTTAGTTTCCCTATATTGTTGGTATCAGGTCCAGCGTTTAATCATTGAAAGGTTAAAATATTTAAACTTAGAAGTTAGCGCAGGTAAAGTAATAAATACTAAGGAAAATTTAAATATAAGGTGTAGAGTAAATCCCTCTGAAGAGCATATTTGGCATACATCTCATAGCCAGTTAAATACAGTCGTCGATTGATATATAATTTTTACATATCTTGGGGGAAAAGGCAAGATAATTTAGACCAAAAATTTGGAAGTTTATTCAAAGAATACCAAAGCTTGCTGATAAGATTTCAGTGTGAATAAAAAATTGATCTAGCTTTACATAAGCTAGAGGAAGCAAATGCAAGACAGAATACCATTTCTAAGAATAACGATTATATTAAAGAAGAAGTGTTATCAATAGGCTGTTACTTAAGTAAAGGCAAAGAGTCATTCCCATGCACTGAAACAAGACAAGATATACTTGAAATAAAAAGTTGGTGCAAGAGGTTAAAACTTTGATTATCTCATAATATATGACTGAATATACTCAAGCATAAACGAAGTAGCTAAATACCTGTCACCTCCTGTCGGATTCTCGATCACGACTCCCCAAAAGAAGTTCCAAAGTAATAATAAGACAAAAAACACCATCCTCCATCTATTAATCCAAATTTTAAATAAACTAAATAGTGTGCAAAGCAACAAAGAAATTATGCTTTCATCATCCGGAATAGTTGCCTCTGCTAGAAATACTAATTCAGAAAATGGATGTATCTAAAGGCTTCCTTAGAAGAGACAAAACCCTCCAATTAGTAAGGCAAGACTCAAGACCTCTAGCCATGAAGCATAGATTATCATGCAAAGCTGATGATATTGATAGTATTGAGAAGTTATGATATCAAAGAGATCTAGAAAGATATTAGAAAGATACCCTAAGAAAAATAAGCCACAACAAGTATATCATATGGGTATGTTTGAAAGTAAGAGTGGTGGTCTATACAGAATATCTCGAGAAGTAGAATTAAGTGTGTTAACACATCCAGTGATTTAAGAATTGTAAGCAAAAATATTGAAAATGAACTAAAATATTGTGGTTATAAATATTCATCAAGGTATGTATATCATAGGAGTCAAAGGCATGACAAGGAAGAAATTAGGTGCAAAGGTTTTAATAACGTTATTAGACAGAAGATGGGAATCAGTAGACAAAGCAGCATTAGGATTTTTGGAAGGAGACATGAATGAAAATAGATTAATAACCTATTAGCTCCAGACCTAATGATGCCCGTAAAAGAATTTATTGAAAAAATGAGTTTTGGTTTCCAAACTAAAGGTTACGAAGATTTTAAAGGAACAAATTTGCTAGTAGCATAGAATTTATAGGAAGGCTCACTAATAGAAGTAGCTCCAGATATAGAGTAAATGTGAATGACGTAATTGATAGTATGGCAATCAAAAGGTATAAAGTTTATGAATCCTCTTAAAATTGGTTCTGAAGAAAGAGCTGCAGAAGAATGGAAGATAGTGAATTAATAGAGAAAAAAGAATTAAAGCAACCTGAAAACTACATAAGCTATCAAAATTGTGAAGGAAGTAGCAGCATTCGATTTATGAACTATAAAGCTGCATCAATAGAAGACTCTGAATTTTTATGTCAGAATCAGAAATTAATAATGATAAAGGTATATCTGAATGCATGGAAAAGGCTGATTTAGATGATGAAATAATTCATTGGGAAAAGAAGCTAAAGCATATTGAATGGGAATATAGTCATTCTATGACAAAGGATTGGCCTAAAATTAGAGAAAGAGAATTATTTACATTAGAGAAATTGCAAGGAAAAACTAAAAAATGATAAAAAGTTTTTCACTAGTAGTTCAACCATGGAAGATAAAATATGGATCCAGAAAGAAAAGCAAATGCTATTATTAATAAAAATGCTATCATTAATAAATATAAATAAGATAAGAATATTGTTCAAAAAGAAGAAGTTATTAGTGAAGAAAGAGCAATGGGATATCATAATAAGTTATTATTAGAAAGTTATGAGGAGGAGGAAGAATTAATAAAAGAAATGAGTTAGAAGATGAAAGATATGATGATTCAGAACAAAATAGTGATTTCTAAACTCACTAGATGATGGGGGCTACATAATTTAGACAAGCAATGGAAGCTATGGAAGTAGAAAATAGTGGTAAAAGAAGAAGAGGATATGGAGAAATCGTCTGTAAAAAGAGAGGAGAAAGAGAGAGACCTACCAGATAGCTGGACAATGGCCTCCGAAAAGATGACTATCAACATACGTATATCCCCTGGACAATATAGATATAGGGTACTAAAAGAAGAGATTTTGAAAAACCAGTGCAATTTTAAAATTATAGAATGATGGCGCTATATTAAACTAGCAGCTCATGATCCAATAGATTGGCCAAAATAATCAGCATATGGAAATGTTTAATAGTGCAAAAATATATACAAAATCAGTATAATATAGGCACTAAGGTAGAAGATATGTTAACATATCTTGAAAATTTTTAGGAGAATCTGTAAAAGTTCTATGGGAACAATGGGTAGAGTCTACCCTAGTCAATATGAAGAATTAAAAAGGGCAGGAAGTAACCCTAATAACTTTGCGAATGTTATCTCAAATTGATCATAGGAGAGATCCAGATTAGGACATACCTCCTTACAAAATGAAAGGTTAAGAGATAGAAAAATTAACATTAACTAGCTGGAAGGGTATTAAAGAATTTTCCCAGATTATTTGTATAATGCTACTACTGCTAAACAAGGTTTTAATGTAGGTGTAGTATAAAGATATTTTAATAAATTACCTGATCCTCTAGGTTCCATAATATTTGAGGAGTATAAAAAGAAACAGGAGGAAATGTGGTAAATATATCCCAAGCCATAACATTTGTTTTCAAACAGCTGAAAGGTATGTACTAGCATTCAAGCCCAAAGATCTATGAAGAAATCAGATTATAACTTTTGCAATAACATAGTCAAATACCACTTACATATGGAGAAGAAAGGCATAGGAAAAACAAATTTAAACAACAAAAGAGAGATAATAGAAATTTTAGAACAAGAAAATATTCTTAAGAAGGTCAGACAATAGAGCCCCATTCTTGCATAAAGAAATGTAAGAAGATATAATCCTAAGAAAACCTATGATAAAACATGAGGTGTTTCATATGTAACTCTCCTGATCATCTAAGTAGAACTTGCCCTAATAAAGACCAGAAAAGATACTCTAGTAAATATGAAGAACAAGAGAGAGTGTTAATTATAGATAGCGTTAATGAAAATATATTAGTATGTGATGATGAAATAAAAGATGACGAGTCAATATATTCAATTATAGAAACAGATGAAGTAGAAAATGAGGCTCCAAAATATGAATCAAGTGAAGATGAGATGACCTAATAGATGAATTAGCCGGTTTAAAAATTGAATGATGAACCAAGTAGATTGTGAACATGATTGGATTAGAGGAAAGGTGATTATAACATAAAATGTGCTTTCGTATATATTACCAAAGGCAAGATAATAGGTTCACATGAACTTGTGTTTAAAACAAGCATGTGCCTCATGTCTAAGAGCCAATAATCAAAAGTGGAGACAAGAAATAGAATTAGAACCAGAAGAACGAATATTATCCAGTAGGGTTAGAAATTTAGAAATACAATAAATAAGCTAGAAGCAGAACTAGAAAAACTAAATATGAGTTGAAAATAGTAATAAGCAAGACAATAATGTTGCTGAAATTACGGAAATGAAAGAGAAAAATGGTAACGGTAAGGGATAAAAAAGGAGACAAATAATACAATTGAAAGATGCAATTACTAGTTTTGGAAACAAATATATTGTTCGATTACCATTCAAAGAAGTGTTAGGGATAAGGATCCCAGTTAGGATTGTTCTAAAACCAAATATTTCATATAAAATACTGGCACTATTAGATACTGTTTGCACTAAGAATATCATCCATGATAAATATTTTACGAGGTGTCCCGAAATAGTTGAAACTATAGATAATTATAAAGCTGAAGTATCTACGGATATGTCAGGAATAAAGAAGATCCATAAATCAGCTAGCATATAATATTGAAGCTTATGTAAATGGCACACAAAATATATAATAGATGAAATTACAATAAGAGATTTGTCAGTAAAAATGATGACATGATAATAGGGTAGAGTTTTTCAACAAATCTTTACAAACCACAATCATACATGAAGA